>OZ007576.1:600000-605000 GCA_963931925.1 Onchidella celtica | reverse complement strand
TCTCTGTCTCCTGGTTATGGATAGATCTACTTCTCCCTAACTCAAACATAGGAGAGACATTGACCGATCAGTTGAAGACCAGCAATGAGTACTCATTTAACATTTCCCTGAGTTTTATATTCGTGTACTCACACAAGCGTACGCCATTCAATCTTACACGTCCTAGAAATCTAAATCTACGCACTCCCAAAAACGATCCAACACAGACAGTTGTCGCTCTAGTCAGTCCAATTCCCCGCCACTGGCAGTCTTCTCTCATTGTCATATGGTTTTTGCCTGAACACAAAACTCTGTCAAGGTTGATCTCAAGCCATGGGGAAGAAGTGAATTGGGGAAGAAGTGAATTGGGGAACAAGTGAATTGGGGAACAGATGAATTGGGGAACAAGTGAATTGGGGAACAAGTGAATTGGGGAACAAGTGAATTGGGGAACAGGTGAATTGGGGAACAGGTGAATGGGGGAACACGTGAATTGGGGAACAAGTGAATTGGGGAACAAGTGAAATGGGGAACAGGTGAATTGGGGAACAAGTGAATTGGGGAACAAGTGAATTGAGGAACAGGTGAATTGGGGAACAAGTGAAATGGGGAACAGGTGAATTGGGGAACAGGTGAATGGGGGAACAAGTGAATGGGGGAACAAGTGAATTGCGGAACTAGTGAATGGGGGAACAAGTGAATGGGGGAACAAGTGAATGGGGGAACAAGTGAATGGGGGAACAAGTGAATTGCGGAACAAGTGAATGGGGGAACAAGTGAATGGGGGAACAAGTGAATTGCGGAACTAGTGAATGGGGGAAGAAGTGAATTGGGGAACAAGTGAATGGGGGAACAAGTGAATGATTCACGACAAGAACACAAAAATGTGTAGGTTTTTTTTCTCTATTTTTTTTGTAACAATAGCAGCAACAACAACACTAAGGGAATTCCATCCAACCATCCATCCATCCATGGATCCATCCATCCATCCAACCGTCCAGCCATTCATCCATCCAACCGTCCATCCATCCAACCCTCCATCCATCCATGGATCCATCCATCCATCCATCCATCCAGCCATCCATCCATCCATCCAACCGTCCATCCATCCAACCGTCCATACATCCATCCATCCATCCATCCATCCAACCGTCCATCCATACATCCATCCATCCATCCATCCAACCGTCCATTAATCCATCCATCCATCCATCCAAACGTCCATCCATCCATCCATCCATCATCCATCCATCCAACCATCCATCCAACCGTCCATCCATCCATCCATCCATCATCCATCCATCCAACCATCCATCCAACCGTCCGTCCGTCCATCGATCTATCCATCCATCCATCTATCCATCCAACCGTCCATCCATCCATACATCCACCAATCCATCCAACCGTCCGTCCATCCATCCATCCATCCATCCATCCAACCGTCCATCCATCCATCCATCCAACCGTCCATCCATCCAACCGTCCATCCATCCATCCATCCATCCATCCATCCATCCACCCATCCATCCAACCGTCCATCCATCCAACCGTCCGTCCATCCATCCATCCATCCATCCAACCGTCCATCCATCCATCCATCCATCCAACCGTCCATCAATCCATCCATCCAACCGTCCATCCATCCATCCATCCATCCATCCACCAATTCATCCAACCGTCCGCCCATCCATCCATCCATCCATCCATCCATCCAACCGTCCATCCATCCATACATCCACCAATCCATCTAACGGTCGTCCATCCATCCACCCATCCATCCATCCATCCATCTATCCAACCGTCTATCCATCCATCCACCAATCCATCCAACCGTCCGTCCGTCCATCCATCCATCCATCCATCCATCCATCCAACCGTCCATCCATCCATCCAACCGTCCATCCATCCATCCAGCCAGCCATCCATCCATCCATCCATCCATCCATCCAACCGTCCATCCATCCATCCATCCATCCATCCAACCGTCCAGCCATCCATCCACTAAAATTTTATCTCACAACTGATCATGCCAAGAGTTTGAGATTTAGAACAAAAATGGTCGTGGATTCTGAGACATTTCTATTGATTGATCATGAACTCCCGAGTTGGACCAGTTGTTACTGCAACCATCACATCAAACGTTCACAGAGTTATGGCAGTGTGTATGTCTAAGTGACCCAAGCACGGTATGAAAGTAGTCTAAGTGCTTTGAGTTGAGTCTATGGAGTTTACTAAAGGGAGGATTTCACATCTTGATTGCCAAAGTGAATGATTTAACCCAGTGGTTCTCAAACTTTTTCAGACAATCACCCCCTTGGGCCCCAAATTTTCTGTCATCGCTCCCCTCCCCCCCCCCACTCCCCCCCCCCCCCCGCCACCTTACCCCCACCCTAACATACAACCAAAGGTGCACAGATGAGACATAAATTATGTGAGGGTTTCCCAAGCTTTGTTCACGACTCCTGGATATACGGACTGATCATTGAGATAGAAACAGAAACAGGAAATTTCCTTCCTTCATCAAAATACATCAACAGTTGGCAGTTCCATTTCGTAAAAACCCATGTAGATGTAGCCTGGTGTTTACATGTCGGTGATTTTCCCGCTGGGTTGGTGTGTTGTGGTCAGCTATGTAGTGTCGGTGTGTTGTGGTCAGCTATGTAGTGTCGGTGTGTTGTGGTCAGCTATGTAGTGTCTGTCACGAGTGGAGTGAGCGGGATTCAAGGATTACGGGGGCATGGAAGTGTAGGACTGACTCACGGGATAGGGAGGCTTCTCACCTGTATTGACTTCTGTTAGTTAACGTTAAAGCGTGAAATGTTGTGAGTTGGGGGGTCGGCATGAGGCGAGAGCGCTGTACTGACAATCACTGCAAGTTAAGGAGTCCCAGGGGACAGACGTGAGATCAGAGGCAGTCGGGAGATTGTTGTGTGTTTTCCAGTGATGACTGGTAGGTTGAACTATGATTTATAATTATGATGATTGATGTATTATATTCGCCTATGACCATGATGTAAATAAGTATATGTGAGGAATGTGGAAGTCAGTGATTACTGTGTATAGAAATGTGCGCCATGAGCGATAGATGTAAGTTAGGTTCATGGATTCGTAGCGAGAGTGAGTGCTGTGTGGTACGGTGGAGGTGTGTTACCGTAAGATGTGTGGTGAGTGAAAGGTGGACTATTGTGTGTACGCTTCATGGTTTGTAATGAGGGGTGAAGTGGTTAGAAATGGTATGGTATTATACCAATGTAATGTTCTTCTTGTAGGTGCCGGGGTCGGGCAGAGACGCCACCCGCGGTAAGCGAACTAGCACAGGGGATAGGCCAGCATAGGGCCGAAGGCTACCCATAGGCCAGTGGAGTGAAGCTGTCGAGCAGGACAGTAGGGGCGCATGAGTCGTGGCAGTCTGGCCACAGACAGGGATGTGTATATAATTGTTAATGTGCTCTTAAGATGTACTACATGTGATAGTGATATACGAATGTGCTATTGTGATATTAATGTGAATTGAACTATTAACATGCTATTGCATGTTGAGGAGCTCTTGGAATGCTCAGGTGTTATTGCCATAGGAATGTGTTACTAAGACATTGAGTGGAGAGGCTGAAGCCGACGTGTATTTAAAAGTAACTACCGGGTTGTGGACCCGAGGAAGAGTGCTTGAGGGAAAGAAGGTCGTTGGACGGCAGTTGATTAGAATAATATAATGTATGTAATTGCACTGTTATCTTTATCTTTATGTTTAATAAATGTGTGAGTCTGATGGGTTGTTCTGTTAAGTGTTGTACGTGTTCGTTCGTGATTGTTGTCCTGTTATAATTATTACATCTCCCAGTCTGGGATTTGTGACAGTGTCGGTGTTTGTGAGGAGCAAACCCAGTCCCCCTCCCCTCCCCAGCACATACACCCACACATCTGAAGTCTGTTTCTCTGTGCTTTGAGATGTATTTACCCTGGATGCGATCATTTCTCTACAAAATAGAAAAAATATGGGGGGAAAAGACCACTAGAGGGAGAAGACCACAGGAGGGAAAAGACCACAGGAGGGAGAAGTCCACAGGAGGGAGAAGACCACTAGAGGGAGAAGACCACTAGAGGGAGAAGACCACAGGAGGGAGAAGACCACTAGAGGGAGAAGACCACAGGAGGAAGAAGACCACTAGAGGGAGAAGACCACAGGAGGGAGAAGACCACTAGAGGGAGAATACCACAGGAGGGAGAAGACCACAGGAGGGAGAAGACCACAGGAGGGAGAAGAATACAGGAGGGAGAAGACCACTAGAGGGAGAAGACCACAGGAGGGAGAAGACCACTAGAGGGAGAAGACCACTAGAGGGAGAAGACCACAGGAGGGAGAAGACCACTAGAGGGAGAAGACCACTAGAGGGAGAAGACCACAGGAGGGAAAAGACCACAGGAGGGAGAAGACCACAGGAGGGAGAAGACCACTAGAGGGAGAAGACCACTAGAGGGAGAAGACCACAGGAGGGAGAAGACCACTAGAGGGAGAAGACCACAGGAGGGAGAAGACCACTAGAGGGAGAAGACCACTAGAGGGAGAAGACCACAGGAGGGAGAAGACCACTAGAGGGAGAAGACCACTAGAGGGAGAAGACCACTAGAGGGAGAAGACCACTAGAGGGAGAAGACCACAGGAGGGAGAAGACCACTAGAGGGAGAAGACCACTAGAGGGAGAAGACCACAGGAGGGAGAAGACCACTAGAGGGAGAAGACCACTAGAGGGAGAAGACCACAGGAGGGAAAAGACCACAGGAGGGAGAAGACCACGGGAGGGAGAAGACCACTAGAGGGAGAAGACCACAGGAGGGAGAAGACCACTAGAGGGAGAAGACCACAGGAGGGAGAAGACCACTAGAGGGAGAAGACCACAGGAGGGAGAAGACCACTAGAGGGAGAAGACCACTAGAGGGAGAAGACCACTAGAGGGAGAAGACCACAGGAGGGAGAAGACCACAAGAGGGAGAAGACCACTAGAGGGAGAAGACCACTAGAGGGA
>OZ007576.1:565000-595000 GCA_963931925.1 Onchidella celtica | reverse complement strand
TGTGAGAGAGGGAGGGGAGAGAGGAGAGAGAGAGAGAAAGAGAGAGAGAGAGAGAGACAGAAAATGTGAGAGAGGGAGGGGAGAGAGGAGAGAGAGAGAGAAAGAGAGAGAGAGAGAGAGAGAGAGAGGGGAGAGAGAGAGAGAGAGAGGGAGAGAGAGAGAGAGGAAAGAGTATTTGCGTACCAATAGCACGGTAATAAAATGTGTTGGCCAATAAAAGCTATTCATGTATCTATTATAATTATTATCTTCCTGGTGTAAACAAAACAGTTCGTGTCTAGACTTTCCACGCTCCACCGGCTCAACCAAACTTTCTTACATAACAACAAGAATAATCTTCCTTTCCCTCCCCACTCATTGTTTGTTGAATAGAGAGAGGACAGAACAGTCTCGCCAGAGTGTGAGGCAGCGGAGAGACACTGACACCTTGACTGAGAGGATGTTCATAATTCTCTGTCTATCTGTCTGTCTGTCTGTCTGTCTGTATGTCTGTCTGGATCATGCAGCGCCGTTCAAGACCTCCAGCAGTAAAAGTTGATATTTTGTTTTACTATAATAGACAATATTTTTATGACGTGAGAAAGCGGAAACGTTTAGGACCAACAGAATTTTGATGCTTCCATAAAACATCTCCAGGCCACGCAAAGTTCTCACAGATCACAATTGTGTTGGCCGTGCCGACATCAAACACTACAAGAATAGATAGATCTGGACTGGTCCAGGCTATGTCCGCAACCATTCACAACACAACAGTTTTGTTGCTGGTCAGTGGCAAATAAAAGTTGAACCAAAACAAAAATGAAAGAGAGGAGCAAAAGGAATTTTTGTCTTCAGCCGCTGGATCAAATGCTGCAACTCTTTTTTCCTCATTCTCTCTCTCTCTCCCAAGAATAACAACAACACATAACTCACATTATTACCTCCAAACCCGTACCAACTGAACAGCGGACCAGGATAGACATAATCATTCAAAACTGGGCAAAAAAATGTACAGGAAAATTCTATTGTGTACGTTGTGTACGTTGTGTATGTTGTGTACTTGTGTACATTACCAACCAGCATCAGACATGACAAATTTACACAAACAAAAACAATTAAAAACAATAAACTTGACTGGCAAACTCCACTTTGACCTAAGACAAAATGAATAAAAAATATCTATGAAAATAAACAAAAGTGCCAAATTCCAGCTGAAACTGTTTGAACTAGAGAAAGATGAACGTGCTCACCTTCAATTCAAGACTTTCATGAGAATCAGTTGTGCTCACAGCCACTTTAAGCTCACAAACATTCTCCCCGACTCCACACACAACACGATGGGATGTAGTCGCTGAATGTACAACTTCAGTGTTTTATCTGTGGCCACATCAATCTTTCTCTCTCTCTTTATATATCAGCGTGCTCACTCACACACGCACACACACGCACACACACACATGCACACACATCCGTATCTAACGGGGAAGGAGGGGGAGGGGGATTGCTCCATCAACCAATCATTTCCCCACATAGAAAGTTTTCCCCAGTTCACAGCGGTTCTCATCCCTTGCACTGACAACTCCAATGGTGGAGTCACATGTTGGCCCCGCCCGACCTGCTGTCATTCAACCCAACAAAAGCCCTGGTGGACAACACGCTGTCATTCAACCCAACAAAAGCCCTGGTGGACAACACGCTGTCATTCAACCCAACAAAAGCCCTGGTGGACAACACGCTGTCATTCAACCCAACAAAAGCCCTGGTGGACAACACGCTGTCATTCAACCCAACAAAAGCCCTGGTGGACAACACGCTGTCATTCAACCCAACAAAAGCCCTGGTGGACAACACGCTGTCATTCAAGCCAACAAAAGCCCTGGTGGACAACACGCTGTCATTCAAGCCAACAAAAGCCCTGGTGGACAACACGCTGTCATTCAAGCCAACAAAAGCCCTGGTGGACAACACGCTGTCATTCAAGCCAACAAAAGCCCTGGTGGACAACACGCTGTCATTCAAGCCAACAAAAGCCCTGGTGGACAACACGCTGTCATTCAACCCAACAAAAGCCCTGGTGGACAACACGCTGTCATTCAAGCCAACAAAAGCCCTGGTGGACAACACGCTGTCATTCAAGCCAACAAAAGCCCTGGTGGACAACACGCTGTCATTCAAGCCAACAAAAGCCCTGGTGGACAACACGCTGTCATTCAAGCCAACAAAAGCCCTGGTGGACAACACGCTGTCATTCAAGCCAACAAAAGCCCTGGTGGACAACACGCTGTCATTCAACCCAACAAAAGCCCTGGTGGACAACACGCTGTCATTCAAGCCAACAAAAGCCCTGGTGGACAACACGCTGTCATTCAACCCAACAAAAGCCCTGGTGGACAACACGCTGTCATTCAACCCAACAAAAGCCCTGGTGGACAACACGCTGTCATTTCTTTCTTTTCTTTCTGCCATTTGAATATTCACTCCACTTTATTCTCATTACCATCCTCACATGCCTAACCCCTCTCCAAGCCCCAACCCCTTTCGTTAATCCCCCCCCAACCCCTTTCGTTAATCCCCCCCCAACCCCTTTCGTTAACCCCCCCCCCAACCCCTTTCGTTAACCCCCCCCCAACCCCTTTCGTTAACCCCCCCCCCTCAACCCCTTTCGTTAACCCCCCCCCCCAACCCCTTTCGTTAATCCCCCCCCCAACCCCTTTCGTTAACCCCCCCCCAACCCCTTTCGTTAACCCCCCCCAACCCCTTTCGTTAACCCCCCCCCCAACCCCTTTCGTTAACCCCCCCCAACCCCTTTCGTTAACCCCCCCCCCAACCCCTTTCGTTAACCCCCCCACCAACCCCTTTCGTTAACCCCCCCCCAACCCCTTTCGTTAACCCCCCCCCCCAACCCCTTTCGTTAACCCCCCCCCCCAACCCCTTTCGTTAACCCCCAACCCCTTTCGTTAACCCCCACTCTTCCGCTTTCTCTGACCCCCAATCTTCCGCTTTCTCTGATCCCCAATTTTCCGCTTTCTCTGACCCCCAATTTTCCGCTTTCTCTGACCCCCAATCTTCCGCTTTCTCTGATCCCCAATTTTCCGCTTTCTCTGACCCCCAGTCTTCCGCTTTCTCTGACCCCCAATCTTCCGCTTTCTCTGACCCCCAATTTTCCGCTTTCTCTGATCCCCAATTTTCCGCTTTCTCTGATCCCCAATTTTCCGCTTTCTCTGACCCCCAATCTTCCGCTTTCTCTGACCCCCAATCTTCCGCTTTCTCTGACCCCCAATCTTCCGCTTTCTCTGACCCCCAATTTTGACCAGTTTCTCCCTCTCCTACCTTATCCCCCCTTTCATAATTTCGCATTCATTTCTTCAGTTCTACTCTCTTCACATTTTACAACAAAAAATATTTCTGGAAGATTCAGCAAAACTTCTGCTTGATTATTCTCTGCAGCCTGGAAATGTGGGAATTCACGGCACGTTAACCTGGCGGATTGTTTCCTGATGAACGACATGAAGGACAAGTATGAGCTGATCTAGATGGAGATCTCTACACCGTCACTTCTATACAGCATTATTGAAATCTTAAATTGTGTATCAAACATTTCTCATCTTCCTGCTGTACACGGACCGACACAACCAGTTACTACCATTTACCTACAGTTGTCCTGTATGGTGTCACAGCTGTCACTGTCAGCTGTAGTTATCTCCACCTACAGTCAGTTTGGGCAGACACAAGCAAAGTTCCCCACATCCTACAAGAGGAGAATCCCTGAGAACTAGCATGAGACGTAGATTTCCGGAACCACTCCCAGACCAAGCCAAGCCACTGGATAGATTAAACTGCTGGCGGCCAAGTTTTCTGGCACTCAGCGAACCTGAAACATCGTCCGTCCTCGCGTCCTCCACTCCTAGCACGAGTGTATTCAGACAGGTAGAGAGAACAGGTAGACACTGACGGGCCGAGGGTTTGGAGTGAGCGCGATGTCTATAACCCGTCAATATCTCTATAGACCTGTCCAAGCAAACCTTCCCGGCCAAGGGAAACTCAGCCCCAGCGTGAACCCCTGACATTATGACCTGCTGCAATCATCTATCTCAACCTTTTTTACTCCTGGTGTTTTTTTTTTCTAAAACAAAAGATTTCCCGATACCAGAGCAAAGTTCACCAACTTCCATGAAACAGGAATTTCAGCCTAACAAAATTGTACAGGCATTTATTTTTTCAAAAAGTTTTTGTTTTCCTGACTTAATTATCTCAGATGTGGGTCCAAACTCTTTGGTCTCGCTCTCAGCTTGCACCTTACAGTATGACACTGACAGACTCGGAGTTCAGTGATGGACTTTGCCCACCAGCTTTAATTTTATGTTTTACATGGGGCAGACTGATCTATCTACACCATGGAGGTACTAATAAAACTGGAGTGCGCACAGCCCTCTTCGCTTTCCCTGCAAGCCGCGCACTATTGAAACCCCAAGATGGCGGAAAAAGTAGGGCAAAGTACGGCAGCGCAAGGCCCACCCAGTACACTATTGTATGTAATAGATATGGCCTAGTCAGCGCTGTTTTTTCTCTTTTCACGGTGGTGATCAAAATTAAAAGATACAAGCAGAAATATTAACATTTATGTTATTTACGGATTATCATATACTTGTATTATTTTCTTTTAAAGTGTTTGATAATAAATACAAATTTATGATTTATGCTGTTTTTATATTATGGTATTTTTATTTATTGGTCAATCGTTTAGAAGTAAAAGGGAAGGGAACTATGTAGTACTCTTTTTTACCGCATGTCAGTTTAGCTCATGATGAGTCATGTTAAAAGAAAAAAAAAATCAGCGTGTGGACAGAGGAAACTTTACAAGTCAGTTTCTCTCAGATAACCAACAACCATTTGAGAGGGTGTACATAACAATTATAAAAAACACACACACACACACAAAACATGCTAAAGAACTGAGGGAAAGTTGGTTTTGCCATAGACCCATTAAGCTCCAGGAGCTGGTGTGTGTGTGTGTGTGTGTGTGTGAGAGAGAGAGAGAGAGAGAGAGAGAGAGAGAGAGAGAGAAAGAGAGAGAGAGAGAGGCATAATTATAATAATATATGTAAATCATAGGCCGAGATGTAGCAAATGATTGGATAGCCAAGAAGAAGAACATCTTAATCTACCAGCTTGGTTGTACTCACTCAGTCAAGTATATATATTATATCTAAAAATCAGAAGAGCCTTAGCCTAGTTATTCAGGGGTTTGAGCACAGCTGGATTGTGCATTCCAGAGCTTTTCCAAACAAAAATGTATAAATTCCCACGGCTACAGGTCAATCTCTCACCTTGTGAATCTAGATTCTAGATCTATAGTCAATGCACTAGGTGCAGTCAGCACGTTGATGCGGTCAGTATTTGTTTTTCCATACATTTTCATTTACCAGTGTTTTTGTGACTAATCCACGTTTTGTGACGTTCTTATCAAGAGATCACAACATCATATAGCATATGACTGCTGTTTAAGCTTGTATTTTGCCTTGGATGACTTTCCCAAGTTTTGTGTTCGCACAACTTCCATCTTGAGTTCAAAGGTAAATAATTATGTGACCCTACAGATTTCACCATTAAGTGGTCTGGTGTAAGCTCACAGAAGTGCTCTGGGCATTCTACTTCGGGTGGATTTTCATTTAAAAAAATGTTTTCTGGGTATTATGAGTATGATTATGCACATATGGCACTGACTGCACCGACATGCATTCATCTGACACTTTGCATGAGGTGCGGTCACTGGTAATTGCATTGTGACATCAGTGTTGTATGTGCATCAACTGGGATCACTTGCACCATTATTATTTATTATTATGATTACATGATGTATTCAAAACAAGAGTTCAAAAGAGCCAGTGCACACCAGCTAATAGTAAACAACTGAATTTAATGAGAAACAAAAAATAATACTGTGGTAAAATCCAAATACATAGGCTATTAAGGTCTTTATAGTAAATTCATTGACTTAAATTGAATGAGAACAGTTCTCACTCCTTTTTGAAGCAGGAAAGAAAGAAAGTAGAGAAGAAACAGAAGGTACAGGAGCAGAGGAAAAGAAAGAAGGAGTTAGCAGAGGAAAAGGAAAGGGAAGGTAGAAAGCAGACGCTGTAGTTTAACGGATGAGTAAACGCTGAGGCGCAGTCCGTGCTTGCCCTATACAAGATGGCGACTATCGCCTTCTAATGCGCTCGCATGAAATCAGCTGTACGCACTCCAGTGTTATTAATAGCTCCATGATCTACACAAATAATATGACAGAGGACTGGAGACTTTAGATCAACTTTGAAATGACGTCATTTGGCCGCCATTCGGTACAGTGGGAAGGGAGATAACAATACAACATAAAGAGCAGTAGTGATCCAAGACAAGAGTTCTTCACTTCCTGGTCAACACCAAAAAGTGCCCACACGACAGCTCATTTTGTTGGCAATAAAATATCTTTGTAAAAATCTGTATCATCAACATACAACAACAACAAGGACAAGAGATAACACAACAACAACAACAACAACAGCGTCATGTCAGAAACTTCTGATCAACTGAATGAATTTCCCTACGCTGTTGCCACCAACACAAATGCTTGTAGCAACCCACTCACAGCCACTCCACACTGCAAAAATAAAGATATAAAAAAAAAAAGAGAATACTAAAAATAATCAAGTTATAAAAGAAGTCAAGTCTCCAATGTAGTCATGAGGTTGTCTGTAGTTTTAATGATTTCACTGGTTTTGAGCCACAACTGAGTTGAACAGAGGAAGAAACAATTCCCGCCTTTTGTGCCAGAAAAACAAAAAGTTGCATTTTCTTGGGAGACGAAGTAAAATCTGACAGGGAATTCTTTCTGCGCTTCAATGTACACATTATTTGGTGATGGAAACTTAAGGTTAAAAATGACATGGCGGTGTGTCAGCTCGGGCCATGGCGCCAACTTGTACACGTCATCATTTTTTTGCTCTTCCCAATTAAGTTTTTTATAGCGAGAAGGAGCGCTCAGTCTGATGTGCCGCTTGATCTATTTCTGACACGGTGGGATGAGCGCGTGCACGGGGTACAATCAAACTAATGCGCGTTTCAGCCTGTGAGAATGAGAAGCTGCTCAAATCTAAAGTTTATTTTTAGATCTGTAAGGTGTGCAAGCCGCAGGTGAGCAGGAATTGGGCTATTTGTTGGGGGTGGAAACTCCTGTGGAGTGTTTGTTTTCCTTCCGTTGCCACGTACTTTCTGAAAGTGTCGCACTAATTGGCCAAACTTCTACCAACGTTTCATAGCATGTCTTTCATTTATTGTTTCTCTCTCTCTCTCCCTCCATTAATTCTGTCTATCTGAAATACGACGCTGCAATCTGGGCAGTTCTGCCCGTGAGATCCAGATTTCAGTACACTGGAACTGAAACTGCACTGATCGTTTTACACAGGTTTCTGCTTAAGGCAAAATTCACTCTGATGTAAGTAAAACTGTTGCACATGCGTACCTGAGTCGGGCGTGGATGGAAGCAATAAGGAGACACGGAATGACTGAATGAACAAACTGTGAAAGGTCTCCTGGCAGTTGTGGGTAATGTTGGTCTGATTTTTTCAAAGTTTTGATTCGATTTTTTATTTTCCCCACGCCCTCCTATGGAGCTCAGTCTGCTCGTGAATTACGAGTGTCACTCGGCAGCTTTCTTGAACTGCAGCTGGATGACATCACAAGCAGGTAGCCAATGAAAATGTCCGTTCCATTTTCTAGCAAAGGAAAGAAAGTTCCTGGCAAAAAGTTGATGCTACCACATGTTCACATTTCCTTGTGACCAAATAGTTTTATTGATCAACATTTCATGACCGGACAATGCGGTATCACTGTCTGGGAGAGAGAAGTCTCTTGTCTCCTGCTGTTAAACTGTGTCTCTGAGAAACCAGCCATATCGATTATCATCAAGGCCTAGAGTTTCTACTGCAACAGACAAACTACACACCAAGTCAGGTCAAGGTTTGTCCTCAACGTGTTGTTTTTGTTTGTTTGTTTGTCCTGCACATTTTTTTTTTATGTGAAGGAAAAAAACCAACTTTTTGACAGGTTAAGCATGATTCTTGTTTTCTTTTCTCCTCATCAGCTGTTGTTCTCCTCTAGCGATGTTCTGGTCAGTATTGAATGACAACCAGTTTGTATGGAAGGTCCTGCAGCTGCTTGGCGACACCCCCCCCCTCCCCTCCCCCCCCCCCCCAACCATCACTCCCAGACGCTCACACACATGGGAAACTCATTAGCGATAGCCGGAATGCCCGCCAGAAAGGGCAAGGACTTGCCATGCCAGACCAGAGAGAATTGCCTGGCCGAGTCTCTGAACCTCCTTGACTTGCCAGGTAGGTAGCAATACAGAGGAATCTGGACAGGTCATTATGACATCATCCTCTGATAAATTAACGGTAAAAATTGGGGGATTTTGCCAGCTGTGATCAATGGGCAGTGCCGGCATGCCATGCGCCAGGCGAATGTTCTAGACTTTTACATCGAATGTACACTTGGTTCTCGGGTCTTTCATGCAACAATTAATAATGATGGTAATAATATAATGAAAAAATGTTGCTGAAATTAATGGCCGATATTGGTTAATGAGTGACTTGCTGGCCAAAGGGAAGTCATTAGAGGGCAGCCCGGACTAACGTTAATGGGAAGTGCTAAAGAAAAAAAACGTTTTCAATTCCCAGCTGTCTCAGAGGTGCAAAATATGCACAAAATGTATCACGTGACTATAACTTCTTGTATTTGTAGGCAATGATAAGTTAGTTCGGCTCTGTCAGCCGGACAAGTGGAGAGAGAGACAGACAAACACAGAGAAACATTCTTTCAAAAACAAGCCAACAAACAAAACAGACCTACCAAACAATAAAAAATCTTTCAATAAACAAAAGAAATGACATTTAGACGGTTTGAATCCCCCCCCCCCCACCCCCATTCAGATAGTTTGATGGTATTTTTGGTACCAAACACTTGACGCTACTTTTGTCTCATCCTGCTGTGACGTCACACGACCGCCACTCGGGGTGACGTCATGAATTGAAAATCAAATCTATGACTGGTTCAACTTTCCATGCCAGGCGGAGATGCTCAATGTCTTTAAGAAAAACTTTGATAAAACTCTCACCATTTTGTCTTTGAATGTCAGATTGACCTGCCCAGCGGTTTCTGGTCAAGTTTGAATAAAATTGTTCATGTTTTCTCCCGGCTTTACCCATAGATCTACGTCACTATTGGCCAAAATTATTGGTTTTTGTTTGTTTGTTTGTTTATACCGTTACAAAAGTCAAAACATTTTACTCTGTGGACTGGGGTGGACTGGGGTGGACTGGGGTGGACTGGGGTGGTCTGGGGTGGTCTGGGGTGGACTGGGGTGGTCTGGGGTGGACTGGGGTGGACTGGGGTGGACTGGTCTGGGGTGGACTGGGGTGAACTGGGGTGGATTGGGGTGGACTGGGGTGGTCTGGGGTGGTCTGGGGTGGTCTGGGGTGGACTGGGGTGGACTGGGGTGGTCTGGGGTGGACTGGGGTGGACTGGGGTGGACTGTGGTGGTCTGGGGTGGACTGGGGTGGACTGGGGTGGTCTGGGGTGGACTGGGGTGAACTGGGGTGGTCTGGGGTGGACTGGCGTGGTCTGGGGTGGACTGGGGTGGACTAGGGTGGACTGGGGTGGACTAGGGTGGACTGGGGTGGACTAGGGTCACTAGCAAGTATTCATCATTTCTACGCTTGAATAAAGAACGGTAACTGCTGTGTCATGAAAGCCCGTGAGACATTTTTTTTGTTTGTTAATCAGACGTCATAATTATGATTTCAGTGGTGAATATTTCCTACAGTTGACATGTTGACTAGAATGTCTCCCGCAATTCATGTTACAAATCCGGACATTGATGAAGAACGAAGCTTTCAGGCAATCCATGTACAAATATCAAATTTCTGTCATTAATTCTTGGTAAATTTAAACAAAAAGAAACAGAGGTTTTTGCGTGTGCTGTTGCTAAATTAAACAAGATATTTGCCTTCCAATGATGGACGGCCATGAACAAATTCAGCCGTCTATTCTAATTGCCTTGTCACCAAATATAAACACATTTTGTTTCACTTACTGAAGTTTAGCCATGCCAGTCTCCAACGCGGGCGACAGTGCTAATTTTAATCCTAAACAAATTGCCTGTAACAGTCGACTCTAATGAGAAAATATAATGTTCCTGTATGTCTCTCTGAATTTCCTCGCTGAGTTCAGGAAGATGGATGGGATCTATCTATGGCCTGCATAAAAATGTTTTGTTCTACATTTAACTGCGGGCATTAGTTTTGCTCAAGGACTTGCAATCAACAGCAGAAAAATTTCAGTCAAATTGAAGTTTAATTATGGGGAACTATTTTTGTTCTGTACTTTGTCTGTCATCACATGCAAATCTAAGGAGAAACTGAGACTGGGAGTTGATGGAGGTCTAAAGTCTCAAAGAACAACATTTTATCTCTTGCAGGTCAACAGATGTCAAATCCACTGGTCAAACACGGTATGTACAATTGGAGAATAGATCAAATGTGCCGATTTCCAGCAAAACAAAAGAGAAAAAGCCATCGATCAGTGCACGCGGAGGCCGGACATGAAATCAACAGATGTACAAGTTCATGAACTCTCAGTTGCACATTGTGAAGCCCTCAAAACTTGAGACAAAATGAGAAGATGTTCGGTTTTCAACCATACTTCACGTGCATTACACGCTCACAAAACGTCAATGAAATGTTGATGGAATGTTGATGGAATGTTGATGGATGTGTTTACATGAGCATGACAACGCTACAACTTCTGGCTTGTAATGCTCAAAGAAACAGGTGCGCGCCCGGAAAAACTTCATTACTGTTTACTTTTCTTTCCATTGGAGAACTTTTCTGCCCGGCTGTTTGCCAGAGATGAGAGTGCAGCCACAGAAAATGTTCATGTAAGCTAATTGATGGGAGCTCGGGGCTGCTGATCTCATGCAGAAAACAGCGGACACCCAGGCTATTGGCAACATCAGATTGGCTGAGTTGTGGAAATGTCGTAACAAATAATCCAGGCACGCGCGGAATTGGATGGCAGACAAGAAACATTTGTCTGAAGACGTCTGGATTTGAAAATGTGTTTTAAATTTAGAGGTTTGAATATTTTCTATTCTGAATTCGTATGTGTGTATGTATGTGTGTGTGTGTGTGAGAGAGAGCTGACAGAACTGACCAAGAGACCATGGCAACACACTGTCGCCACATTGAACTATCAGATCTAAAGTTTCTGTGACTGATGTGCTGACGTCATCATTTCCACGGCCATGACGTCATGGACCATTTTATATGATTTTGTACTGGAGATTTTCATGTCAGAAGTTGTTGATTGATGTTTCCGTGTGTTGATTGATGTGTCCGTGTGTTGATTGATGCGTCCGTGTGTTGATTGATGTGTCCGTGTGTTGATTGATGTGTCCGTGTGTTGATTGATGTGTCCGTGTGTTGATTGATGTGTCCGTGTGTTGATTGCTGTGTCCGTGTGTTGATTGATGTGCCCGTGTGTTGGTTGGTTTGTTTGTTTGTTTGTTTGTTGAACCTGCAGTCTACACATACACACATGTGAAACAATGAAATACATGCAAAGTCCTAGTGCTCTTACGTAATAGTCAGACAGACAGACAGACGGAGAGATCAGCTTGTAAAGGGACATTATTACAATCACACACAATCATGGATGTCAGAAGTTAAAATTTACAAGAAGATGCACAGAGATGACCTTGAGGTGATGAGTGAACAGACAGACAAAGAGAGAGCAGGAAACTGATACAGACACAGAATGTTCCCACATCAACTGACACATTTGAAAGAAAAGATAAATTAAAGACAATTTTGACTCATGAACCAGAATAAATAAATGTTCAGTCATCAAACAGCAGGAAAAGTTGAAGGTGAGAAAAGTTGCATAGATCTGCCCCCCCCCCCTCCCCGTCCTAGCCAGCAGGGCCAGTCAGCAGTTGCCACATGTCTGTACAGTTGTACAAGTCTGCAAGAACTGGTCTGTTGAGTGTAGTTTGTATCGAAAAGGTATGAAGGTGACGTCAATAATTATACACAATTCTGAATCTGTCCGAGTTGAGCCCGAGATGTAAGATGAATGAAGTTAATTCTCTTCAAGAAAAGAACTTACTGCTATTCACCAAAGTGTGGCCACTACCACCCTAAGCCACGAGTCATTGAGTTGATGATATGAGAAATAACGGCCAGATTTTTCTCTCTTCTTCACTATTGTTGCCAGCGTTTGCTGCTACACTCAGTCCATACAAACCCCTGCCCACTGGGCTGTGTCTGGCCAATCACAGTCTAGTTACATGGAGGAATTTTCTCAAAGTTGTGATGGAATTCCTAAATATTCCTGGTCAGTGAGGATAGAGTAGCGACAATTGCCAGCAGTTTGGTATGTCCTCCAAAATTCCACATTACAATGCAAGTCTCTAACCTCGCCGCCTCTTCCCCACCCCCACCCCCACCCCCACCCCCCCCCCCCACACACATATACAATCATTAAAAAAGCAACAAACAAACAGAAAACCTCTCCAGTGACAACTAATTAGTCATTATTAATAATGCAGACATGTAATTTACCTGAGTGAAGTTTGCGAGTGACCAGACCTGTGGCCTGTCGGGTGTCGGTGTCGGGTGTCGGGTGTCGGTGTCGGTGTCGGGTGCCAGTCAGGCTTGCACAGTTACAATGTGACAACACAACCAAGAGTTATCTCCCTGCCAGGCTCCAGTTTTGCTGCCGTATCAAACTGGTTCAAGAATTGTCCAAGAATTGTCCAAGAATTGTCCAAGAATTGTCTCACAGAAATTGTCCACAACTCCACAGACAACACGATCTGCCCAGTGCCCAATGCCCCAGTGACGGGCGTGGCCCGCGGCAGTACTGATCAGTGAATTTGTCAGGAGGGAGAAACACATTGAAAGAAAGAGACAGGGTGTGGTTCCTGTCCAGTCCCCGGGGTCGTCAGCACGTGACTCTTCATGCCCCCCCCCCACCCCCAGCACAGTCGTGGCATGGTTATCGTGGGGTGGGGGGGGGAGGGGGTGCGAGACATAAGAGGATCATAGCAAAAAAACATGATAGAGACTTAAGTATTATTTAAAGCCTGTGGCGCGGTGTATGCTAGGCAATAAAACCTACTTACTGTATATGATTCGCCATGGCAACAACTATTGTTAGCATCAGTGCAATCCGGGCGCGTCAGGAGAACTGTTCATAAATAAAGGGGGATCACTCTGATCGGCTTAACTGATGAGTTGTTGGCAGTTCCTCCCCCTGCCGGTGTTAGTGTCAGCCATTGCTGATTGGTCGACAGACAAGTTCACTGCACGTGATTCTGTCGTCTTCGTGAGCTACCGGTACATTTCTTTTTGTAGTTTCGAGGACTGTCTGTCTGTTTGTCTGTCTGTCTGTGCCTAGATGTAAAACTCTACCTCAGATTGTCCACCTCTAGAATGTATTGTCTGTCTCTGCCGGAAACCCTGTCAGCCCACCTGTCCAAGATGGAACACCCCACCCCACCCCCACACCCACACCCACCCCGGGACACCCTCGGGACACCCTCGGGACACCCCTACCCCTCACCATCCCGTACTAAGCTCAGCTAATGTCCATTCACCACGGGTGTAGGGAGACCAGCCGTCTCGCTGACCAGCCACTGTAGATCAGTGTCCGGAAAGACTCAGAAAGTGTCGGTCAGCTGAACCAAAGATACTCCAGTTGATCAGATAAGACAGCTAGTACTTTTAGTGTGCACAGATTTCGCGCCGCCAGGTAGCGGCAAACGCGAGGAAGTCATGAAAAGTGCTGTATTTTACAAAGGCAAATAGGGAAAATATTGAATTTTTGTTCGCTGTTCAGCTATCGTTATTGATCTTGTTTAACGTCAATTATTTGGCTGAAAGCAGAAATCATCCACCAAACCTCAGGATTTGTTTTCATTAAAACTTCTGAAAAAATATTTTCTATCACAAATGTCAGACAGAGATACGGAATGAAATATCGCATTGTGCAAATCTCGCTGTCAGCGCGGCCATTGCCTGCCAAGTGTATAATGAGTGACTTGGGATTGAATCCGGCACTTTCTGTCACAGGTCAAACGTCAGCACACAAGCACTTTCACATACAGATCTCTAGTGGTTGGGTGGGGGAAGTGGGGGGGGGGGGGGGGGAATGGCGCCAACGCTCACACAATGTCAAAACTTTACACACAGAGAAACTGCCAAATTTTGCACGCTAATTCAGTGACGTCATCACTCCCTTTGGGATCTGACCGTGACCTTCAAACTGTTTATGTGTGACAGTTGGTCTGGTATCTGGTCAGAGTGACCGGCGCCTGCTGGGAATACAAAAAGTCAGTATGGGGTGGAGGGTTGGGGGTGGAGTGTGAGGAGATTTGTGGCTCAAAGGACGGACAAAGACTGACCGTGTAGATTTTCTGTCTGATCTTGACAATCATTTCACGGTTTTTGAACTTTATTATTTCTGTCATGTCAAAGATCACACGACATTGAAAATGTAAGAGATCACATAACACTGCCAATGTCAGAGATCACACAACACTGCCATTGTCAAAGGTCATGACATTGCCAGCATCAAAGGTTACACAACAAAGCCAATGTCAGAGATCACACATCACAGGATTGTCAGAGGACACATAACACTGCCAATGTCAAATGTCACACAACTGCCAATGTCAGGGGTCTAATAACACAGCCAATGTCAAAGGTCACACAACACCGCTAATGGCAGAGGTCATGACACTGCCAATGTCAGCGACCACACAACAAAGCCAGTGTCAAAGGTCACATAACATAGCCAATGTCAAAGGTCACACAACACTGCTAATGTCAGAGGTCATCACACTGCCAATGTCAGAGGTCACATAACACTGCCAATGTCAAAGGTCACATCACACTGCCAATGTCAGAGGTCACATAACACTGCCAATGTCAGAGGTCACATAACACTGCCAATGTCAAAGGTCACATAACACTGCCAATGTCAAAGTTCACATAACACTGTCAATGTCAAAGGTCCAATAGCACTGCTAATGTCAGAGGTCATAACACTACCAATGTCAGAGGTCACATAACACTACCAATGTCAGAGATCGCACAATAAAGCCAATGTCAAAGGTCACGACCCTGAACCAGATGTGGCAAAAACTGACAATTTACAGGAAAGGCAAAAGAACGGGATGGTGTTAAACCGTGAATTTGATCTAGATTGGCGTCTAAAGTCTGGGACACTCGGATTTGACATAGGCAGAGATGCTGACAATTGACTCAGGCAGAGATGCTGACAATTGACTCAGGCAGAGATGCCAACATTGACTCAGATAGAGATGTCAACATTGACTCAGACAGAGATGCCAACATTAACTCAGACAGAGATGCCAACATTGACTGAGGCAGAGATGCCAACATTGACTCAGACAGAGATGCCAACATTGACTGAGGCAGAAATTGCAACATTGACTGAGGCAGAGATGTCAACATTGACTCAGACAGAGATGCCAACATTGACTGAGGCAGAAATTGCAACATTGACTGAGGCAGAGATGTCAACATTGACTCAGACAGAGATGCCAACATTGACTGAGGCAGAGATGCCAACATTGACGCCGGCCGGTACTGACCGGCGAGTTCTCCACCCGCCAGCCTTGTCATCTCTGTAATAATTTGGTCACTTTTGACTAGTGTATGACGTTATGTCATTTTTCTCATCATCAGACAGAGATAAAATGTCCAGACTAAAGCTCAACTGGCGGCGTCAGTGGACATTTGAACATTGGTGGAGTTATTGTGTCCGGTATGGGATCATTCTCCAGCTCCTGGCTGGCTTGTAGGTGATGGGTTGGGGTGGGGGGGGGGGGGTTGAGGGAGAACTGGGGGGGGGGGGGGTTAAGTAGCTAGGGGAGTCAGACAGACAGGCAGGCAGACAGGCAGATAGAGTAGCAGGCAGCAGGAAAGACAGACAAACAAGAGGCAGCCATGCAGGAAGGAAGGACAGATACATAGACAGATAGATAAATAGATAGATGGATAGATAACATGACACTTATGCAACGACAATCCCTCCTCGGCACCCTCCCCCCGCCCGCCGCACTAGAGACAGCAGTCACCAGGTGGGAGGAACTGTTACAGGCATTTAGTGTAGAGGGAGGGAGGGAGGGAGGGAGAGAGAGGGGAGAAGAAAAAGAAAAAGAAGAAGCTATTGAATGACAGGTGACAATGATGTATGAGCTACAACACCTCATTATCCAGCGCTAATGAGCAGAGGAAATTCTTTCTTTAATCGTACCCTTCCCCCACCCCCTTCCCCTTTTGCACAATTCCTGGCTTTTTCAATACATGGCCTCGCGATGGGAGTTACTCATCCGTGTATTCTTTCTCTCCCTCCCACCATGTCTCCAACAGCCCCCAAGGGCCACAATCCCACTGCGACTGTGAGAGAAGATAATGAGGGGGTGAGACGTTTGGTGAGACATCCACATCGTAACAGTACCTTCCAGAAATGTGATAGCCATGGTTGATGTTGCAGAAGTGATAACTGTGGTATCGGTGGTAAAGGTGGTAGGAGTGGTCGCGGTGGTAGATGTGGTAGATGTGGCAGAGATGGTAGATGTGGTAGGAGTGATAGATGCGGTAGTGGTGGTAGATGTGGTAGGGGTGGTAGGAGTAGTAGATGTGATAGATGTGGTAGATGTGGTAGATGTGGTAGATGTGGTAGATGTGGTAGATGTGATAGATGTGGTAGATGTGGTACATGTGATAGATGTGGTAGATGTGATAGATGTGATAGGGGTGGTAGATGTGGTAGGGGTGGTAGATGTGGTAGATGTGGTATATGTGGTAGATGTGATAGATATGATAGATGTGGTAGATGTGGTAGATGTGATAGATGTGGTAGATGTGATATATGTGATAGATGCGGTAGATGTGATAGATGTTGTAGATGTGATAGATGTGGTAGATGTGGTAGATGTGGTAGATGTGATCGATGTGGTAGATGTGATCGATGTGGTAGATGTGATAGATGTGATAGATGTGGTAGATGTGATAGATGTGATAGGGGTGGTAGATGTGGTAGGGGTGGTAGATGTGATAGATGTGATAGATGTGGTAGGTGTGATAGATGTGGTAGATGTGATAGATGTGGTAGATGTGGTACATGTGATAGATGTGGTAGATGTGATAGATGTGATAGGGGTGGTAGATGTGGTAGGGGTGGTAGATGTGATAGATGTGATAGATGTGGTAGATGTGGTAGATGTGATAGATGTGATAGATGTGATAGATGTGGTAGATGTGGTAAATGTGATAGATGTGGTAGATGTGATAGATGTGATAGATGTGGTAGATGTGATAGATGTGGTAGATGTGGTAGATGTGATAGATGTGATAGATCTGGTAGGGGTGGCAGATTTGGTAGATGTGGTAGATGTGATAGATGTGATAGATGTGGTAGATGTGATAGATGTGGTAGATGTGATAGATGTGATAGATGTGATAGATGTGGTAGATGTGGTAGATGTGATACATGTGATAGATGTGGTACATGTGGTAGATGTGATAGATGTGATAGATGTGATAGATGTGGTAGATGTGATAGATGTGATAGATGTGATAGATGTGGTAGATGTGGTAGATGTGGTAGATGTGGTAGATGTGGTAGATGTGGTAGATGTGGTAGATGTGGTAGATGTGATAGATGTGATAGATGTGGTAGATGTGATAGATGTGATAGATGTGATAGATGTGATAGATGTGGTAGATGTGGTAGATGTGGTAGATGTGGTAGATGTGGTAGATGTGATAGATGTGGTAGATGTGGTAGATGTGGTAGATGTGGTAGATGTGATAGATGTGGTAGATGTGATAGATCTGATAGATGTGGTAGATGCGGTAGATGTGGTAGATGTGATAGATGTGATAGATGTGGTAGATGTGGTAGATGTGGTAGATGTGATAGATGTGGTAGATGTGATAGATGTGGTAGATGTGATAGATGTGGTAGATGTGGTAGATGTGATAGATGTGGTAGATGTGATAGATGTGATAGATGTGATAGATGTGGTAGATGTGGTAGATGTGGTAGATGTGGTAGATGTGGTAGATGTGATAGATGTGGTAGATGTGGTACATGTGGTAGATGTGGTAGATGTGGTAGATGTGATAGATGTGATAGATGTGGTAGATGTGGTAGATGTGATAGATGTGGTAGATGTGATAGATGTGATAGATGTGGTAGATGTGATAGATGTGGTAGATGTGATAGATGTGGTAGATGTGGTAGATGTGATAGATGTGGTAGATGTGATAGATGTGGTAGATGTCATAGATGTGATAGATGTGGTAGATGTGGTAGATGTGATAGATGTGGTAGATGTGATAGATGTGATAGTTGTGGTAGATGTGGTAGATGTGGTAGATATGGTAGATGTGGTAGATGTGATAGATGTGGTAGATGTGGTAGATGTGGTACATGTGGTAGATGTGGTAGATGTGGTAAATGTGGTAGATGTGATAGATGTGATAGATGTGGTAGATGTGGTAGATGTGGTAGATGTGATAGATGTGGTAGATGTGGTAGATGTGATAGATGTGATAGATGTGGTAAATGTGGTAGATGTGGTAGATGTGATAGATGTGGTAGATGTGATAGATGTGATAGATGTGGTAGATGTGATAGATGTGATAGATGTGATAGATGTGATAGATGTGGTAGATGTGATAGATGTGGTAGATGTGGTAGATTTGATAGATGTGGCAGATGTAATAGATGTGATAGATGTGGTAGATGTGGTAGATGTGGTAGATGTGATAGATGTGGTAGATGTGGTAGATGCGGTAGATGTGATAGATGTGGTAGATGTGGTAGATGTGGTAGATGTGGTAGATGTGATAGATGTGATAGATGTGGTAGATGTGATAGATGTGGTAGATGTGGTAGATGTGGTAGATGTGGTAGATGTGATAGATGTGGTAGATGTGGTAGATGTGGTAGATGTGATAGATGTGGTAGATGTGATAGATGTGATAGATGTGGTAGATGTGGTAGATGTGATAGATGTGGTAGATGTGGTAGATGTGATAGATGTGGTAGATGTGGTAGATGCGGTAGATGTGATAGATGTGGTAGATGTGATAGATGTGGTAGATGTGATAGATGTGATAGATGTGGTAGATGTGGTAGATGCGGTAGATGTGGTAGATGTGGTAGATGTGATAGATGTGGTAGATGTGATAGATGCGGTAGATGTGGTAGATGTGATTGATGTGGTAGATGCGGTAGGGGTGGTAGATGTGGTAGATGTGATAGATGTGGTAGATGTGGTAGATGTGGTAGATGTGGTAGATGTGGTAGATGTGGTAGATGTGGTAGATGTGGTAGATGTGATAGATGTGGTAGATGTTTTAGATGTGATAGATGTGGTAGATGTGGTAGATGTGGTAGATGTGGTAGATGTGGTAGATGTGATAGATGTGGTAGATGTGGTAGATGTGATAGATGTGGTAGATGTGATAGATGTGATAGATGTGGTAGATGTGGTAGATGTGGTAGATGTGATAGATGTGGTAGATGTGGTAGATGTGATAGATGTGATAGATGTGGTAAATGTGGTAGATGTGGTAGATGTGATAGATGTGGTAGATGTGATAGATGTGATAGATGTGGTAGATGTGATAGATGTGATAGATGTGATAGATGTGATAGATGTGGTAGATGTGATAGATGTGGTAGATGTGGTAGATTTGATAGATGTGGCAGATGTGATAGATGTGGTAGATGTGGTAGATGTGGTAGATGTGGTAGATGTGATAGATGTGGTAGATGTGGTAGATGCGGTAGATGTGATAGATGTGGTAGATGTGGTAGATGTGGTAGATGCGGTAGGGCTTTCCCTCTAAAGTAATTCTTCAACCATTTAGATCTACTAGCAATTTAGTGAATAGTCAAGGAAATTGAACAGCATGTGATTGGAGGATTTTTTTTTCTAACAATGGACTTAGATCATTTGGTTCTACACCAAAAGAAGCGAAATAATGGTCAACATATTGTGCAAAACTGTAAAGCTTAGTTAAGAAACTGTTCATACGCCCACTTACGTTTTCACATCCCCCCCTCCCTCCCCCCCCCCCCCTCACATCTCCCCCTATGTCGTTTTCGCCGCCTGAGTCTCAAAATCGCCCCTAGGGGCCGATCTCGCCCCCCGTGGAGAACCACTGTGTTACACAAAGTGACAAAATGTTCAGCTGAGGAGTGACAGTTTTGTGTCATATTACATAATATTCAGCCACCGCTGGCCTGACTGCAGGGGACTTTGTCTCCGATATTCCAATGTTTCTGTTTGTTTTTTCATATTTATAATTCTCATGGCGAGCTGACGTTTGTGTTAATTTCTTCTGCAGTTTCTTCATTCATGCATTTCAAGTTGTATTTCTGCTATTTCACGATGTCCGTCAGATCAGGTCAAGGCTGTGCTGCCGTCACCGTGTGCCTTGTACAGCTGCTATTGTATTCTATCAAACATTTCACCAACGTCTCGGGGGGGACTTGAACATCTCCTTGTAAAGTATAATGTTATTGATAATCATGAGAGAAAGCCACAGAAATAATGGACATTTAAATACATTTTGATGTTTTAAACTCGGGATTCTTGACATTGTTCTGAACCTCCAACGATGAAAAAGTTGGTTTTGTGGACGGGACATTTCTTGGTCTCCAGTTCTCTTCACTGTCCTAACACTGGTGGTCAACCAGTTCTCTTCACTGTCCTAACACTGGTGGTCAACCAGTTCTCTTCACTGTCCTAACACTGGTGGTCAACCAGTTCTCTTCACTGTCCTAACACTGGTGGTCAACCAGTTCTCTTCACTGTCCTAACACTGGTGGTCAACCAGTTCTCTTCACTGTCCTAACACTGGTGGTCAACCAGTTCTCTTCACTGTCCTAACACTGGTGGTCAACCAGTTCTCTTCACTGTCCTAACACTGGTGGTCAACCAGTTCTCTTCACTGTCCTAACACTGGTGGTCAATGGAGAATGACATGGATGTCACAAGTGGAGTGAGCGGGATTCAAGGATTACGGGGGCATGGAAGTGAGGGATTGACTCACGGGATAGTGAGGCTGCTCACCTATATTGACTTCTGTTAGTTAACGTTAAAGCGTGAAATGTTGTGAGTTGGGGGGTCGGCATGAGGCGAGAGCGCTGTACTGACAATCACTGCAAGTTAAGGAGTCCCAGGGGACAGACGTGAGATCAGAGGCAGTCGGGAGATTGTGATGTGTTTTCCAGTGATGACTGGTAGGTTGAACTATGATTTATAATTATGATGATTGATGTATTATATTCGCCTATGACCATGATGTAAATAAGTATATGTGAGGAATGTGGAAGTCAGTGATTACTGTGTATAGAAATGTGCGCCATGAGCGATAGATGTAAGTTAGGTTCATGGATTCGTAGCGAGAGTGAGTGCTGTGTGGTACGGTGGAGGTGTGTTACCGTAAGATGTGTGGTGAGTGAAAGGTGGACTATTGTGTGTACGCTTCATGGTTTGTAATGAGGGGTGAAGTGAATAGAAATGGTATGGTATTATACCAATGTAATGTTCTTCTTGTAGGTGCCGGGGTCGGGCAGAGACGCCACCCGCGGTAAGCGAACTAGCACCGGGGATAGGCCAGCATAGGGCCGAAGGCTACGCATAGGCCAGTGGAGTGAAGCTGTCGAGCAGGACAGGAGGAGCGCATGAGTCGTGGCGGCAGTCTGGCCACAGACAGGGATGTGTATATAATTGTTAATGTGCTCTTAAGATGTACTACATATGGTAGTGATATACGACTGTGCTATTGTGATATTAATGGGAATTGAACTATTAACGTGCTATTGCCATGTGAGGAGCTCTTGGAATGCTCAGGTGTTATTGCCATAGGAATGTGTTATTAAGACATTGAGTGGAGAGGCTGAAGCCGACGTGTATTTAAAAGTAACTACCAGGTTGTGGATCCGAGGAAGAGTGCTTGAGGGAAAGAAGGCCGTTGGACGGCAGTTGATTAGAATAATATAATGTATGTAATTGCACTGTTATCTTTATCTTTATGTGTAATAAATGTGTGAGTCTGATGGGTTGTTCTGTTAAGTGTTATACGTGTTCGTTCGTGATTGTTGTCCTGTTATAATTATTACATCTCCCAGTCTGGGATTTGTGACAATGGACAGTGGCGAGTTTGTCGAGTCTGGCCAAGAAAAGCACACAGAAGATAACTCGAGTTGACTGGCAGAATAACAAAATATGCCAGGAGAAAACTTGTTTCACAACTTCCGTCAACAAGTCATGATGTCTTTGGTTAGTGACAACAATCAGTCACTAGACCGTGAGTGTGGAGATACTGTGGACGGTGGAGCGAGTGAGTGAGTAAGAGTGAGTGAGTGAGTGAGAGAGAGATTGACTGAAAGAGAGTGAAAGTGAGTGGTCCCCGAACACTGGCCAAGACAGATAACCCATTCAGAAAGTTGTGACAAGGTCTAAGGGCCTTGGGGATTTCTCAGACATGTTTACATTGTGAATGACCTCATGGAAATGATGGATGTCTATCTGTTTGTTGCTACTGGATTAGTTAGGACAAGGTAGCAATAGAGAAGGGGTGGGGGGGGGGGGGTCTCATTGAACTGTTACAAAAGGTGATCTATTAAAAAACCTGTACTATTTGGTGTACTGTCACAAAATGCTACCTGTAAGGTGACAATACTTGTCTGTCGTGCCACATTCTCTCCTTCTTTCTTGTCCCTAGTTCCTGTGCGCAGGCGCGAGTCTCAATTTTGCTCCAGTGATACATGAGGATGTGCAGATTTTAGATTTTCATGTCAAAGAACAAAAACCACAGGGAGAACTAACCGCAGGGAGAACTAACCACAGGGAGAACTAACCACAGGGAGAACTAACCACAGTGAGAACTAACCGCAGGGAGAACTAACCACAGGGAGAACTAACCACAGGGAGAACTAACCACAGGTAGAACTAACCGCAGGGAGAACTAACCACAGGGAGAACTAACCACAGAACTAATCACAGCCACTCCTTCTCTTATTATTACTATCATCATAATTGTCATTTTCCGTCCTGTATCAAATGGAATAAATTCCTACATCCAGCCAAGTCAAATACATGGAATAATAGTTGACACACGGGGATTGTACCAGTTCGTTTGCAGTTGTATGTTAAAGACCAGGCTTGGTTCTGTGCACTCTTTGATCAGGAATGACAACTCAACAGCTGTGATAGTTTGCAAGTATTCATAAACTATGGACGTTCAGAGCGGTTCTTGCCTATCAGTCTCAACCGGAGTATCCCAGCTCTGGGCTCACTGGAGCCGATTACATGATCTGTCGCTGTTACAGGTTAGAAAATCTGACTTGACGATGAGAAAAGTCAAACCTGACCCCCATCAGGAATGCCTGAAGCAAATGGAAGGGATTGCCTGGCCTTGTGCTGTACGAGTGACTGTAATCTCTACAATCAATATTTGTTGTGGCGCTGTCTGGTGTCTCTACTGGCCTCTCTATGTAAATATCCCGGTGTTCAGTGGTGAATCTTGCACGAGCAGATTTATCTGACAGATGACAATGTGTCATTTGATCATATTTGTGGTGCGCTTGGTCATTTCGCTCTTTCCTCACTGGTCAGTGAGTTTTTTATTTATACTTTTTTTTTAGCTTTTTAACCAGGATACATTTGGACAGTTTGTCACGCTAAAATCTGGGGGCAAAGTTCAAATCTTCCAATATTTTCATTGACCACAGCAATATTCCGTCACTGACCACGCATGTAATACCTGCTCTACACAAACACTGGACAAAGGTCGGCTGACCAACCAAAGATTTACACTTTCTCCAACACGACGACCACAAACCGGCTTGATGTTGGTTCTAAAAATCTCTGAGCTATTCCCTGCCATTCTGACATCGACTATGAAAACCGTGCACGGAACCAGATTTGACCGCTAACAAGAGAACATCTCACTCATTCTCTGACATTTCTCGTTTTCATACAAGTGGGAAGTTCTACACGCTGTACAAGTAACCATTGGCCGACAAAGCGAACACACCACGAGATTTGACCTAGCTGAACCTCCAGTTATCATTTTCACTTGCTAACCCTAACCCTAACCCTAACCCTTAGGACAATTTCTGGTTTGTTTGAAAGCGAGACAGTTCTGTTGATAACTGATCGTTTTGGTCACTTCCATGTTCAATGTGACCAATTCTATAAAGAGCATTTCCCGGCCAGTCAGGCAGATGTTAACTAGTAGTTCAAGCCTTTCACTCCTGACCTAAACTAAACAGAAATCTTGACTTTTGAACAGTTCAGATTTCAGATGAACCGGGAAAATTTTGGTTCACCACAGCACGCGCAAGAGCTAAATCTGGTCAGACTCTGCGACGACTACAAAACACGAACCGATGACTTCAGATATTTGTAGTGCTGATCGCTGAACCTCACAGGTAAGAGATCTCTAGACCTCCCCGCCCCCCCCCCCCCCGGCCCTCCAAAAACACACCCCAACACACACACACACACATTAGTGACGCGTCCACTTGTCCCTATGATATTTTTCACACATGAAACATTCACAGTGAAGCTGTCGGGCTGACCGGAAAATCTGTCGGGTTGGCCAGTAAAACTGTCGGGTTGGCCGGTAAAGCTGTCGGGTTGGCCAGTAAAACTGTCGGGTTGGCCGGTAAAGCTATCGGGTTGGCCAGTAAAGCTGTCGGGTTGGCCAGTAAAGCTGTCGGGTTGGCCAGTAAAGCTGTCGGGTTGGCCAGTAAAACTGTCGGGTTGGCCAGTAAAACTGTCGGGTTGGCCATTAAAACTGTCGGGTTGGTCAGTAAAGCTGTCGGGTTGGTCAGTAAAGCTGTCGGTTTGGCCAGTAAAACTGTCGGGTTGGTCAGTAAAACTGTCGGGTTGGCCATTAAAACTGTCGGGTTGGTCAGTAAAGCTGTCGGTTTGGCCAGTAAAGCTGTCGGGTTGGCCAGTAAAGCTGTCGGGTTGGCCAGTAAAGCTGTCGGGTTGGTCAGTAAAACTGTCGGGTTGGTCAGTAAAACTGTCGGGTTGGCCAGTAAAGCTTTCGGGTTGGCCAGTAAAGCTGTCGGGTTGGCCAGTAAAACTGTCGGGTTGGCCAGTAAAACTGTCGGGTTTGTCAGTAAAGCTGTCGGGTTGGCCAGTAAAACTGTCGGGTTGGCCAGTAAAGCTGTCGGGTTGGCCAGCAAAGCTGTCGGGTTGGCCAGTAAAGCGGTCGTGCTGGGCAGTAAAACTGTCGGGTTGGTCAGTATTGCCACTTTCGGACGAGGTTTGGATACTTGGGATTAGTATAGCTGACACACAGACAGAGCCGGACACACAGATCACAGATTTGCGGGGCTGGAAGATGGCTGCTATCACCACACGCTGGTTATTAAAGAATTGAATAATGTTATAAAATATAAACAATTATGTATGCAATTTTCAAATTTTTATTTATTTCATTCATTCATTCATTCATTCATTCATTCATTCATTCATTCGTTCATTTATTCATTCATTCACTCATTTGCGTATTTATTTATTTATCCATGTATTGACCAGCAGAATGTGTCCAGTCCACACCTGGCCATACCTATAAATGCTTCCCTTACCGCCACATCTGGACTGGCGCATGACGTCAAATGACCGAAAAATGTCGCCGGAATTTTTTTTCTGTACAAAAGACGGACAGTAAAACCTAAGAAATAAATAACCCGTGGAAAAAGTCCGGCTCAACTCCTGAAACTTGTCCTCATGGAGCATCAAACAAATAGTTAGCCACAATTTCATTGGTCTATTGTAAACTACATCGGGGATGAAATAAATTGAGTTGGAAACCGCACGTTTTGCGATTCGCCTTCATTTCTGTGCGTTTGCACAGACTTGAACTGATCTGGGTAGAGCTATTGGTACATGCATGCATGGATCAGACGTCTTAATCACGGTCACCTGGTTAGATTTGTCCTGCTGAGAGTTGGGTCACTGTGTTAATCCCCCCCCCCACCCCCAACTATAGTTTCGTTGGCCGATGAAGAATGACCTCAGGCGTCTCACAGTCTGCCCAGTGTCCTGGCTTAATCTGTACCAATTCCAGACGTAATACTATTACCAGATTAGGAATAATGAATGTTAAATATAGCAACCAGTCAGAACCGAAGCTTTTAGTACTATTAATTTATGTTCTATAGATTTCATGTTTTATTACTTTTGTAGTCATGCGAATAATGTGCAGTAAAATCAAATGGCCCTTACAACTGGCCCCTGGGCGACTTCCCCCCCCCCTCCGCCCCTCTCCATTACTCCACCCGGTCTACCCACCCGGTCTACCCACCCGGTCTACCCACCCGGTCTATCCACCCGTATCTATGAAATAAATTGCCATAAATGTACTACCATTTGACCAGAGAATTTCCAGCGTACTGAAATGTCAGTTTTGTGTTCATGAAGAAAGTTCATTCTATACCATCAAATATGACTAATTTGTTTTATACCTGTCACATGGTAATATTTTATTTTTTTTTGTTCTTGGTTCTTTTTACTACTGATAACCAATACAATGATGAAATATCACAAATTAATTTCCAGTAGAGGGCGTTCAAAAATTTGCACATCATTATTACAAAATGGACAAAACTTTCTCAGGTCAAGATAGTACATTCGTTATCAGACACACTGCACTCAAACCTCCCCCCCCCCCCCCCCTACTGCACTCAAAAAAAACCCCACAATATTTGATCAGCTCAGATTTGCAATGTTCAAATATTCATGTCTTTACCTTATTTCATCTTAATTCCTCTAGGTGGGAGTGATTTGGGGATGAGGGCGGGGGGGGGGGGGGGGGGGGGGGGGGAGGAGGGTGGACGGACAGAGCAGTTGTACCGGATACACTTGCAAATCTCACAACACAGTGATTTTACCCAACACATTCCCCCACAACACAATGAGTTTACCCAACACACTCTCCCACAACACAGTGAGTTTACCCAACACACTCTCCCACAACACAGTGAGTTTACCCAACACACTCTCCCACAACACAGTGAGTTTACCCAACACACTCTCCCACAACACAATGAGTTTACCCAACACACTCCCCCACAACACAGTGAGTTTACCCAACACACTCTCCCACAACACAGTGAGTTTACCCAACACACTCTCCCACAACACGGTGAGTTTACCTGACACACTCTCCCACAACACAGTGAGTTTACCCGACACACTCTCCCACAACACAGTGAGTTTACCTGACACACTCTCCCACAACACAGTGAGTTTACCCGACATACTCTCCCACAACACAGTGAGTTTACCCGACACACTCTCCCACAACACAGTGAGTTTACCCGACACACACTCCCACAACACAGTGAGTTTACCTGACACACTCTCCCACAACACAGTGAGTTTACCTGACACACTCTCCCACAACACAGTGAGTTTACCTGACACACTCTCCCACAACATAGTGAGTTTACCCGACATACTCTCCCACAACACAGTGAGTTTACCCGACACACTCTCCCACAACACAGTGAGTTTACCCGACACACTCTCCCACAACACACTGAGTTTACCTGACACACTCTCCCACAACACAGTGAGTTTACCTGACACACTCTCCCACAACACACTGAGTTTACCTGACACACTCTCCCACAACACACTGAGTTTACCTCTGTAGCAGGCCAGGTTATACCCCCGCCAGAATATACCCGGGGTTAAGGTGGCCTAGCCCGGAATATACCCCAGTTTATTCACCGGGGTATACTTTGGGCTAGGCCAGGCTATATCTCCCCCCCCCCCCTCATCCTTGATTATCCCGTCTATTCTTTTCTTTAAACAAGTCAAGACCACAGTTTATTTCAACCTTAGTATAAATTGTTCACTATCACTGTCATCAGTTATCAGATTGGAGCTGACATATCAGAGTCAAGCTACAACGCGGCATTATTCTGTACAGACACAGAATTGACGGATTTTATTTCTCCATCTCCGGATTCAGACACATTAAAAATTTTTCTTGCCAAAATTAATTCGGGTAATGTTCGGTGGATTACGGTAAACACATCAGTGCATCCTCTTCTCGAGCGAGAAATGAATATTTCTCCTCAAGGTCTAAGGGCAAAATTAAACCATAGTTTTGGAGTGGAATAGAAAGTTCTCTTTCTTTCTCTCCAAATACTGAAACAAGTGATTCGTCCGCGGCAAAACAGCTTTATACTCGCTCCTGTACAGAAAAGTTACTGGTACATGTTTTATGCTAGAAAAATAAATGAGAGATTTCGCACGTTGGAAATCCGTCAAAATGTCTGAAATGAAAGTTCCCGAAGGGATAAATTATCTATGTTTCTGGCTTTGAAACAAAAGTGACGGAGATATTGGATTTGGCGATTGCCGCCCCTTATGTTTGGGGAAATCTGGACAAAAGACAAGACTAAATTTTAATGTACCTTCAAACATTTTATTGCAACTTTGTTTTTTTGCCAAGAAAATCAAAATCAATAATGATTAATTAAAAAAAAAAGTGACCCGCTGCTGCAAACAGAATTTATTCTGGAATGTCAATCTAAAAAGCTCTTGATTATCCAACATGCTATCTATCTATCTATCTATCTGTCTGTCTGTCTGTCTGTCTGTCTGTCTGTCTGTCTGTCTGTCTGTCTGTCTGTCTGTCTGTCTGTCTGTCTGTCTGTCTGTCTGTCTGTCTGTCTGTCTGTCTGTCTGTCTGTCTGTCTGTCTGTCTGTCTGTCTGTCTGTCTGTCTGTCTGTCTGTCTGTCTGTCTGTCTGTCTGTCTGTCTGTCTGTCTGTCTGTCTGTCTGTCTGTCTGTCTGTCTGTCTGTCTGTCTGTCTGTCTGTCTGTCTGTCTGTCTGTCTGTCTGTCTGTCTGTCTGTCTGTCTGTCTGTCTGTCTGTCTGTCTGTCTGTCTGTCTGTCTGTCTGTCTGTCTGTCTGTCTGTCTGTCTGTCTGTCTGTCTGTCTGTCTGTCTGTCTGTCTGTCTGTCTGTCTGTCTGTCTGTCTGTCTGTCTGTCTGTCTGTCTGTCTGTCTGTCTGTCTGTCTGTCTGTCTGTCTGTCTGTCTGTCTGTCTGTCTGTCTGTCTGTCTGTCTGTCTGTCTGTCTGTCTGTCTGTCTGTCTGTCTGTCTGTCTGTCTGTCTGTCTGTCTGTCTGTCTGTCTGTCTGTCTGTCTGTCTGTCTGTCTGTCTGTCTGTCTGTCTGTCTGTCTGTCTGTCTGTCTGTCTGTCTGTCTGTCTGTCTGTCTGTCTGTCTGTCTGTCTGTCTGTCTGTCTGTCTGTCTGTCTGTCTGTCTGTCTGTCTGTCTGTCTGTCTGTCTGTCTGTCTGTCTGTCTGTCTGTCTGTCTGTCTGTCTGTCTGTCTGTCTGTCTGTCTGTCTGTCTGTCTGTCTGTCTGTCTGTCTGTCTGTCTGTCTGTCTGTCTGTCTGTCTGTCTGTCTGTCTGTCTGTCTGTCTGTCTGTCTGTCTGTCTGTCTGTCTGTCTGTCTGTCTGTCTGTCTGTCTGTCTGTCTGTCTGTCTGTCTGTCTGTCTGTCTGTCTGTCTGTCTGTCTGTCTGTCTGTCTGTCTGTCTGTCTGTCTGTCTGTCTGTCTGTCTGTCTGTCTGTCTGTCTGTCTGTCTGTCTGTCTGTCTGTCTGTCTGTCTGTCTGTCTGTCTGTCTGTCTGTCTGTCTGTCTGTCTGTCTGTCTGTCTGTCTGTCTGTCTATCTATGGCTGCAGATTTCAAGAATTTGGAGGACAACACGGATGTCACAAGTGGAGTGAGCGGGATTCAAGGATTACGGGGTCATGGAAGTGTAGGATGGACTCACGGGATAGTGAGGCTGCTCACCTGTATTGACTTCTGTTAGTTAACGTTA